>CATQJA010002698.1:362665-407665 GCA_958295435.1 Mesorhabditis spiculigera | reverse complement strand
AATTCTATGCAGTGTTTTATTTTCAGCCAAAAATAATTTAATATAACATAGTTACGGCAAAAACAAGATTTAATTGCTCTTTATGGGAACTCTATTGTATCCCTATTGTGCAAAGCTAAATTTCAACATTAACGAAATTTTTACCGAATTTCTTTAGCGCATTCGATAGAGCATCCAAAAAATATCCCAAGGGTTCTAATTGCAACCCAAAATATATGTAAAATAAAATAGTTATGGCATATAGGCAAAATTCTAATGAGCTGTTAAACCAATTTTAATTGTATGAATTTAATATTGAATTTTTCGCAATTTTCAGAGGCGGGGATAGTAAGATAGTAATAAGAATTAATTCTAAAAACCATTACTTCGAAAAGTCATTCAAGTCAAGCCAAGTCTGAAATTCCTACGGTCGTTTGGCGAATAAATATGGCCAAATTTGGCGAACACCGATAATCCGACGCAAAAACGTTTAGAAGTGATGACTTTTAGAAGCAACGATCGTCCCACCGTATTCTCCACTCTGATTTTCAGATTCTTGGGCATACATCCTTTTGCCAACGTGTTGTTGCGAGCGGCCCTGGATGTTATTGAAGCTGAGGAGATGCGCTCGGTGCTCGGCTTCCCGCGCACGGGGCTATGGAAAAATTATAGAAACCAGAATGACGATCAGCTCCAAGCCACGACCACTCTCGAAGCTTATTATGAACTTAAGGAGTCTGTTCCAGTTGGAGTTCTCTTCAACGGCCTTTGGTTTTTCGAGCACAACTACCCACCCGCCGTCGCTTTCATGGACGAACGTTTCCCGGTTATACGCACGGTTTTTAGGCGTAGGTTAGAAGCCGTTTGTAGCCCTGGCGCGGCCGTAGATCGGCAACTAATTGATCGCGTGGTAGATGAGCGGGATTCCATAGCGGCCTCTAGAATGCTGATCTGGCCAGTGGATCAATTGTTTCGAGAAGATTTCAGCGATCGAGAAATAAATGCTATAGATTTGCATGCCAAGGATGAAATTGAGTAAACTTTTCTAAGATACCCCTCAACTTGTATAAGTTTATTCTTGAGAAAGAGACGCGTAATAATAAATATATGCTGTTTTCTTGGTGGCAAACGCTATTACAGATACATTGACATGTACGTTCCATTCTGCCGGAATTTTCCGAGCAGAGCAGAATTCCCAACCATTTTTGAACATGTTGCTTTTTTGTCAGGATTTTGGTTAGGTTATTCGATAGAACATCAAAAAATCTCATAAGAATTTGAATTTTAGCCCAAAAAGTTGTAGCGAAAATCTTTCCGGAACTTCCGGCTGGGGGGAAGGGTAAAGCAAAGCCTTACGCAAAAGTTTCTTGGAGGTAGTAGCTTCTCTCTTACGCTCTCTCCCTCTGGATCTTTCTCGCTCTCTCTCGCTCTCTCGCTCTCTCTCTCTGTCTGTCTCTCTCGCTCTCTCGCTCTCTCTCTCTCGTTCGCTCTCCGTCTCTCCCTCCCTCCCTCTCTCTCTCCGTCCCTCCCTCTCTCTCTCTCTCTCTCTCTCTTTCTCTCTCTCTCTTGCTATCTCGCTATATCTCTCTCTTGCTCTCTCGCTATATCTCTCACTCTCATTCTCTCTCACTATCGCTCTCTCACTCCCTCTCTGACCTTCTCTCACAATATCAAAATTAGGTCGAGCTATCCCTCTTCTCATCCTGTTTGAATGCATGCACTCAAACCGCACCTTTCGAGAATATTTTAATAATTGGGCTCAAACGCTTTTCCATCCGTCCGGCTTCCGCTTACAAACTTCCTTGAATGTCTCAAAATAATTTTTTTCTAAACAAAACTATGAAACCAGCCTTTCTTCTCCTGATCATTTTTGCAGCTCTCGCATCAGCAGGTAGGCGTCAACCTTTTTTGGGATCGTTCGGAAGGGAATGTGGTGATGGCAAATTTCACTAACGCATGCAAACCATTTTACGCCCGATTTTCACGAAACATAATTGATGATTTTCAGAATGCAGCACTAGTATTAACAACAGTATTGCGGCCATCTCAGCATCGACGGAGAGCGGCCCGGACAATAGCGATGACGCAAATGAGACGACCACCGTGCCTTCATATCACGACATTGAATTCCGAAAAGAACTGGCTAACATTTCTCAAACCTGCCTCAACCACACGGAGCACGAGCTGCTAGCTGGGAATATATTTCCGTAAGGAGCTGAGATACTGCCATAATATATGGACGTAATGTGGCCACTTTCGTTATGTTCCGAAAAGAGTCACGTTTCGTTGCGAAAAGCGTGAAATCTCTGAGAAAAATAGGCAATATTGCGGCGCTGTTTTGCCTACTTTTGGGCGGTTTTCCGCTTAGCAAGCTATTTTCGGCTTGCGGCGCTGTGCTTCGTCTATTTTTTTTAATTTTTTCAAACAAAGCAAAAACCACAAAGGTGACCTACAACCCGCGAAGCGGGAAAATGTTAAAATATTGTGTCTGTGTGGATTTGTGGGACTTTATGTGCAACTTCCGTCACCACGTGCAACTTCTGGGAAGACGGAAAGCATATAGGATTTTGCTAAATAAGCAAACTCTAAATTTCGGTTTTTCTAAAAATTTCTGGCGCCTTTTTTGTTAGGGCCCCGGGAAGTGGCGGACCCATATAATTGGGCGAGGCAGCGCTTTGCATTTTTTTGGGCTACGGTTTACTTTACCCCCCCCAGCCGGAATGTTTTTGCTATAACTTCTTTATTTTACATTATTGTAGGCTCAAATTAAAGCTCTTGGTATATTTTTTGATCCCCTATCGAAAGGGATTGCAAAAATCCCGACAAAAATGCAAATATACCGAAAACTTCGAAACCCTTCGGCTGTGGGGGAAGGGGTAAAGTAAACTCTTACCTTTTTGTCATCGGAATTCATGAGATCATGCAAAGTGACGACTATAACACCTTCAGACAGGGCCAGGGGTGAAAAGCTGCGAAGCGCCTTGTTAACCCTGGTTTAAATTAATCCTTTATTCCGTTTAGATTCTCAGTGGTCGGAATGCAAACGCATAAACTGACGGAAATGGCCGTGCAGATCATTGGCAATCAGGAGATGCGAGCGGTTCTCGGCTTTCCCCCGCCCGGTCCCTGGATCCACTTTCGGAAACCGTCTGAAGATGAGCTCAAGGCCGCACAAACCGTAGAAGCGTACTACGATCTCAAGGAACCATTCGACCCACAACGTTCGCTCGATAGTTCCTATTTTTTTTGAAGACAATCTTCCACCCGCCATTAAATTTGTCGATCAGCGCTTTCCAATCATTCGCACGATTTTCAGGCGTAGGTTTGCAGCTTTGCGTAGCTCTGCCTCGATCGTAGATAGAAAATTGATCGATGGTTTGGTCGAGGAATGGCTTGTTATTTATAGGCGAATCAGGAGAGCGTTCAAACCAGTGTTTTTCCGTAAATGGACCTGGTGATAACAAAGAATCGTTTTGCGCAGGCTTGGCGCATAATTAAATAATTGTATATGCCAAAAGATTATCCAACGCTAGATCTATTACAATGCTATTTGCAATAATTAATAAATATTTATTCGGTAGAAATGGGCGAATAGAAGTCTAAAAATACTACAGGGTGTCCCAATAAAAACACCCCCTCCTCAGGTATCGGACCGGAATAAAAGTTCCACCAGTCGAAAGCACTTAAAACGGCGAGTTTGCAACGATCTTCAAATCATCTTTTGATCTAAACCTGCGATTTTACCACGCATTTGATAACATTAAGGAACCGCATTTGCATCTAATTAACGGCCAGTTCCGGCGATTTTCCGTGGAGAAATTGAGCAAACTTAGCTTGTAGACCGCAAAATTTTACAAAATGCCTTGCTCCTTAAAGGGGCTCCGAAATCTGGTCCACGGCCCCCTGCTGTGATTCCTGGCAAATAGCCAGATGCGACCGCGCCGCATGGTCTTTTGCCCCTGTTTGGACGCGAAAACGCTTGAATTTAAAATTCTGTGCGTTTTGGAATCCTCAACGAATTTGGATCATTCCAGACTTTTAAATTATGAAAATTGATCAGAGAATCGCCGAGATCGAGAGATTGGGTGCCTTACGAGGCATTACGACATGTAATCGCCGCCCACTCAAAAGGTCGTTTTCGCCCCAAAAAGAATTAAGTTTTTCTCAAATATTTTACGTTTTTTTCGCAATCAAATCACTTTTCTGGCACTCCTCGGCAGCGACCCTTTGGTTTTTTTGACCCGTAGGTTCAATCCCGGCACGCACGAATTTTGACTTCCGAGCCCCTTTAAAGCGCCTTTAAATAAAAAAAATCAATGACTGTTTTCAACTTTGACCATTTCTCCACCAGACGAGCGGTAGAAAACGTTCCAAGCTAGATTTTGATAGTGGAATCACGACGATCGCGAGGCACAACGTTGACTTCAAGGCCTTCTAAGATCCGTGTTCTTCCTTGCCAAGTAGCACAATGTCGACATGTCATGTCACTGCATGACAGCCCAAGCACCCGATTTATTACGAAGGGACGGAGGTACAAACTACATGCGATGGCAAACAGAATGATGGACAAACATAGATTTACAAAAGAAAATACAGAGAGATGGGGATAGAGGGGCGGGGCTTCTAGAGGGGCGTTTTTTGGTGTTGCATCGAGTATGTTTGGGTGGTAGACGAGTGATGGCGATGCCCATCTTTGTGTCGAGTAGGTGGAGACGTGTAGTCGGATGGTTCTGAAAAGTAGATGATATTCCTCAAAATATCGCAAAGCACTTACACTTTGCGCCAGTGCTTTCGCTAGCATCCGTTGCTCCCTCCTCGGTGTTGCTGATCGGCGTCACGTCGAGGTCGACGACCGCCGAGCCAGCGCCGACGTTCATCTACAAAAAAAGGCCATTGTGGATTTGGCATGAGCCGCAGGCAGCGCTCATCTACCCACCATGTCATCGACAATCGGCTTCTTGCCCTTCGGGCCCTTGTCCTTCTTTTTCAGACAACAGCACAACACGATGATGATCACGATGATGAACACGCAGAGGCCGCCACCCAAGGCTGCAGAAACGAGGTGAACAAATACAACCAAATGTTCTACCTGCAATCAAGATGACCTCATCCCCCAGCCCGTCATTCGGTTTCTCGGTCGTTGTCTTTGCAGTCGTCTTTGCCGTTGTCGTCGTCGAGGCTTTTGTCGTACTTGTTGTCATGATTGAGCCGACGCAATGGTACTGAAAAAAGTGTTCATCTACCTTCATCCCTTCACAAGTCTCCCACTTTCAGCCTCTCCTCTTCCGTCAAAGCACTGCACTGCTTGTAGACGACGCATGGGACACCTTCGACATTTTTCTGGTAGTAGAGCAGATTCTTGCGCCAATCCCTCGCATCCGGCTGAAATACGGCAATTGTCTCGTGGTAGATGATCATCTTCTGTCTGAATGACGACTAGAAAACCCACAGCACGTCCTTCGACATTTCCTCGACACTGCGGAATCGGATTGCACGGTGGGTTGAGTGACCACGGGTCTTTGTGAGTCGACTTCTCCGCGTCGCACCAATCCATCTTTTCCTGTAAAGAGTATTGTGGCGAATCAGAGGAGATATCTACCGTTATACTGAGGACACCGAAATAGTCGTTTTCCGGATTGCTAGGGATGGGTCGACAATCCGGTTTGTCCGTCAATCCACGGCCATTCTGGTTTCTTGGACAAATATCCATGCAGTTCAGCAGATCTCCGTTTTCAGCTACAGGTCTCAGGTATTTTTGTCTGTAAAATACAGGGGATAATGGATGAGACTGTGATGCGGACTGACTCATCGAATTCTCCCGGTTGATCCAGTTTGCAGAACGGCAGTACCATACATCCCCAACTCGCCACATTCTTCGGCTCGAACTGATTGCCGTGAGGATCGGTGCACCACTGAAAATGACATCATACTTCGGACGGGGAATTGTCACCGCCATGTGATCCACAACGAAACGATGCTCACCGGCTTGTATCTGCCCTTGCCGAGGATGTAGGTCTTCAACGGACGCGGGTAGCAGATGCGAGCCAGCGAGTCATTGGCCAAGATTTCACTTGAAAGGGGTGGAGAATGGTTGGAACGAATGAATTGTGATGCTACCTAGGAAAGGCATTCTGCTCCTCGCACCATGTCCCTTCGTAACATCCAAAATGCAGCTTCATCGAGGCCAACGCCAGTTCATTCGCAGTCTAAACTCAGAACCCTGGTAGAAAAGTGAATAACCAACCAGTTTATCAAAATCTTCCCGGCGGCACTTGGGGTTGTAAGTGGGGTTGATCGGGTAGTAGATGAACACGTTCGGGTCGTCATCTCGCTTGGTGCGCTGACGAAGACGGATCCGCTTGATTGGCGCTCCAGAAGCCGCAACGTCACGATGGACGCGCTGGAGAATTATCATTATTGGTGTTTCGACAAAGGTTGTTTGAGAAAACTGGGCACAAGAACGAACCTCCTCTGGCTTGTAGAAAGGGCCTGTGTGGCCGAAGTGCCACTGAAAGCGAGTTTCTCAAAAGGCGCCGAATAACCAGAGTGCAGGGTCCGTGGACGGCTCAATTATCCCAGTTTCTACTAGATGTTTTCAAAATCGCCCTTCTACATTGATATCCCTTGGGTTATTTAAAAAGTGTTTTAATAATGTTCTTAGTAAAATTTAAGGCTCAAGTCTAGGAAACCCCCTCCCACTTTTCACCTCCTATATTTTTCCTACTTTTTCGACTGAACGCATGTGTCTTGCTATTAGCCTACGGCGAACGTTTTGATACTTTAGAGCACGCTGGCACAAAGGGGGGGGGGGGGCGAGATACAAAAGTTGGTGCCGGCTAGGGGGGGGGGGGTTTCTATACTCTTACCAAATCTAACGTTTTTAAGGGTAATTTTGCGTAATATTAATTTTAAGGGTCGGGGAACATGGAAGTTGTCCCCAGGACACCCTTGCAGAACAGCTGGCTCACCCAGTCGTCGTCCCCAGGATACCGGTGCACATAGACGGCATATAGATGGTGGTATCGACA
The DNA here is from genome assembly GCA_958295435.1 of Mesorhabditis spiculigera. Taxonomy (NCBI): domain Eukaryota; kingdom Metazoa; phylum Nematoda; class Chromadorea; order Rhabditida; family Rhabditidae; genus Mesorhabditis; species Mesorhabditis spiculigera. Next base: position 400,658 of record CATQJA010002698.1, on the reverse strand, counting down.
GTTGGGATCCCTCGACATATAGTAGATCTGAAAAAAGAAATGCCAGAACGCCAGAAATTCGAGAAAATGAAACTGCGCTATGGAAACCGAGAAGGGCCGAAAACATGATAGGCTGTACCTCACTTTCCAGGATGCACCTTATTTGACAGGAAGGATGAGCGCTATTTTCATCCCTCCAGCACCCATGGCAGTCCTGATGATCTTGCCATTCGGGACGAGCACAGTTCAGGCAATACGGATCCGCGTCGTCACACTGAAAACAGCCTCGGTTCTTTCGGTGTAACATGAGGGCACAAGATTCTAAAAATGCACGGAAAATCTCTAGGACCATCTATGGTCAACTGAAAAGTACACATATGATAACCAGGGGGGACACTCAAAATGTTTTTATAATAAAAATATTTTTAAATATGGTTTTTCTGCTTATACAAAAATCTCTGACTGTAACCCTCTTATGGTCTGTTGTGGTGCTAGCTTGCTAGACCACAATAGATCCTCTTTCCCGGCTGTCCCTCCTATCCAGTGGGTAAGCCACCGGCGCGCGCCCCCCTGCGGTCGCGTCGCGTGCGCCACTTCCCGCCTAAGACTAGATTGTATTATCTCGTTGCGGGTCCACTTATCGGCACAGACTAGCTCTGTTGCCGATCCTCCTGCCTCCACTTTATGTAGATAAACAGTTGTTTGATACTGTTGTCCGAAGCGCATTCTACTTCATTCCAAGAACACAACACTGGCGAGCAGGATCATCAAGAACTCACGCAAGAACAAGGAATTCCAAGCCAAGAAGCCACTCGTGCCCAAGCAACGTGATCAAGGATGAAGAAAGAAGGTGAAGCGCAAGAAGTCAAGTCAAGCCGACGAGACAAGGACCAAGAAAGCGACAAGGTCAAGGAGAGCGACAAGGTCGAGGTCAGGGACGTCTACATGGTTGGCGAGCGACAAGGAAGGCATGGCGAGAAGATCAAGAAGCAGAGCGTGCAGATGATGGCCATCGATGGATGATGTGCCGGTGGCCGCTCGTGCAGGATCAGTTGAAAGGGAGGTGTTTTGTTCCCCTTTTTGCCCCCACATTTTCGGGTGGAGGGCGCGCTGCCGTTGTCGATGAAGGAGGAGGGTGCAAGCGCAAAAAGAAGTGCCCGGCGTCCGGCCGCCGTTTTGCCCCAAGGACCGCCCAGAAGCCGCGAAGGTTGCAGAAGAAGAAAGAAGTTGGTTAGTCCTCACCCACGAAAGGACCGAAGGAGCGTGCTGAAGCTGGCGGATCATTGATGGATGAAGGGCCGCTGCCGCTGCCATGGACCGAAGGAGGTGCGCGTGTCAAGCCCAAGGCCGCGTCTACAAGTGAAGCCGAAGAAGGAAAGAAGGATGATGGCCACGTCGTGTTCGTGCGCGTGTTCAAGGTTGAGGGAAGGAAGATTGCCACGTCGTGTTCGTGTGCGTCGTAAGAAGAAAATAAGCAAAAATAAGTGTCATCTTATTTTTTGGTGTGTATTTCCATATACTGTAAATCCGGCTAAGCCTTATTTGTCTCTCCTGTCCCAATTTCTCCTAGGAACTTGTACTTTGTTGTTGTACAAGGGGAGGTGTTGTGGTGCTAGCTTGCTAGACCACAATAGATCCTCTTTCCCGGCTGTCCCTCCTATCCAGTGGGTAAGCCACCGGCGCGCGCCCCCCTGCGGTCGCGTCGCGTGCGCCACTTCCCGCCTAAGACTAGATTGTATTATCTCGTTGCGGGTCCACTTATCGGCACAGACTAGCTCTGTTGCCGATCCTCCTGCCTCCACTTTATGTAGATAAACAGTTGTTTGATACTGCTGTCCGAAGCGCATTCTACTTCATTCCAAGAACACAACATGGTCGAAGTGGAAATTCCATACGTGAGATAGCACAACTTGTGCAGAATTTTTTGCTGATTGAGAATCTGCTTTCAAAAGTTGCGAAACCCCTCAGATTAAAAGGTTACAATCGTTTTTAATACCCAAAATGCCACAAATCGCCTACTTTTAAGCGTTCTAAAATTCCGTAAAATACTTGGTAAGACTCCAGATAAACCCCCCCCCCCCCCCAGCCGGCACCCAACTTTTGTACCTCGGCTCCCTGTTCATCTACAGGTGTGTAAAGTATACCAAAATGTTCGTCTTGCTCTGGCGAGTATTTTGGTATACTTTACACACCCGTAGATGAACAGGGAGCCGAGATACGGTAGGTGGGGGTCGGCTGGGGGGGGGGGGGGTTATCTGGAGTTTAGCCAAATACTTTTGTGGGGAGAGTAAGGCGTCCGCCGAGGTAAAAAAACAGCTCTTTTGAATCGGCTATCTCACGAACCCGTAGCTCAACATGGCCGATTTTTAAGATTTAAAATTTTAAAAAATTTAAAATAATGAGCGCCCCGCCCCGGGGAATAAACCCCCTTGAACCCCTGTGTCCCCTTTTGACCCTTACAGCTAGCGGTAAAAACTCGCTAGAGGAGTGACCCGATATCGCAATTTTCGCAGGGTTAAACCTCATCAGCATACCGGACAATCCTCGACGGCAATCCCTTCGCATTTTGGGCAGCGACCCGCTTGTATGTTCCTTTCGTCAGCAACAGGTTCTCCCACGTCGCAGTCGACGCACTGGTCGAAGGGTTCTTTCAAGGTGTTGCACTGAAATGGGGAATCAGATGACTCCGTGCTATGGCAAAAAAAAATTGGTTCTGGACGGATAGCGTAGCGGCGGCGGCGCCGGGGGTTTAGCAGCGGGAAAACCCCTTTATGTTTTCCCACCTATACAGGGTGTCCCAAAAAAAACGACCCATCTGGCATTTCGCCGTGTTACATCCAATCGGTCCCAAATTTGGACCAGAGGTGTATCGGACCCTAAATAACAACAATCCTGACTTATAGCCCTGTAGCAATAGTAGTTCTCGAGTTATAGCGAAAACAAACTTTATTTTCCATTTTTCATAGTTTTCATGGAAATAGACCCCCTAAACATTAAGCGAAAATGATCCAGTAGGCCTTCTTCACCCTAAGAAATTTTTTCCAGAGTAAAATTGATTAAATAAACTTTGATTTAAGTTTACATTTGTTTAATTTTTACAGATTTGATTACAAATTTTACAAATTTTACAAATTTTTACAAATTTGATTTCGATTTTTACAACGCAAAATTACGCAAGTTCTTTAGCGAAATTAGGGATTCACAGCCGGAAGTCGATGCAAATCGATGAAAAGTCCGAAAAGATAGCCGAAAAAATGCTTCAGAATTCCGGGAAAAACAGTGTTTTCCTTATAACTCGAGAACCACGATAGCTACGGGGCTATAAGTCAGGATTGTTGTTATTTAGGGTCCGATACACCTCTGGTCCAAATTTGGGACCGATTGGATGTAACACGGCGAAATGCCAGATGGGTCGTTTTTTTTGGGACACCCTGTACTTAACGCCCCATCCTCTATTATGTATTTTTAGTGCTTTTTGGTAGTTTTTGATTGCTGGAAAATTAAAAAATATACCTTAAAAATGAAAACTCAAAATGTTGACCATTTTTGGCCATTTTATTTTACATAAATTTTTTGATCCAAAAGAGTCGCAATTTTCGAACATGTTGGAATGTTTTTGATAAGGCTTTGATATCTAAAACCTGAGCAAAATGCTATAAAAATGGTGTATATTTTGTTATAGGGCCGTGCGGAATTACTCGGGGGAAATCAACCACCGACCTTTCGGGCATCCGGTTTGAGCACGAACACGCCAAAGGGGGCCTTCGTGGTCGTTGTAGTCGTCGTGGTTGTAGTTGTGGTAGTCGTAGTCGTCGCCGTCGTTGTAGTGGTAGTGGTCGTTGTCGTGGTGGTGGTCGTTGTAGTGGTGGTGGTCGTTGTGGTGGTGGTGGTGGTGGTGGTGGTGGTGGTGGTGGTGGTGGTGGTGGTGGTGGTGGTGGTGGTGGTCGTGGTGGTGGTGGTCGTTGTAGTGGTGGTCGTTGTAGTGGTGGTCGTTGTAGTGGTCGTGGTCGTTGTGGTGGTGGTGGTCGTTGTTGTAGTGGTCGTCGTCGTGGTGGTAGTTGTCGTAGTTGTCGTGGTGGTGGTGGTTGTCGTCTAAAATCCGTATCCCAAGATTATGACATTGCCAAACCGATGTAGTGGTGGTGGGATCGGGCGGAACGGCGGCGTGCTCCCATCCAGCAAGGCAGATCCCCCTCGGCCCATCCTTCGGCTGATCCTTCGTCGAGCATCCCCCTTCTTTCTCGATGAACAGGTCGAAGTTGCAGTTCAGCCACATCGTCTTGTTGAAGACCTAAAAGCAGAGGGTTTGATACTAATGAGTGACGATTATTGCCTTGATGTGCGAATGATTGTCGCAGACTGCACCGGGGGCCACAGGGCAGTGGCAGAGGGCATTCTGAAACAGAGAGTGAGAGAGAGAGGAGCGAGAGCGAGAAAGATAGAGAGTGAGACAGAGAGAGAGAGAGAGAGAGAGAGAGAGGAAGAGCGAGAGGGAGAGAGTGAGATGAAACCTACATCCGCAGCCGACCGCTGCTCCGGATCCCTGACGACGAAGCAGGCGAGAGGTCGACCGTAGCCTTCCGGGCAGCCCTGCAAAAGAGTGCGTGATAATGACATCAAAAGAGGAGTTTGAATTTGAAAAAAATTTGTACCTCTTGAGCATGAGCGCCCGGAAGGTGGATGGCGAGGAGCAGGAGCAGGGCGACGAGCATCAATTGGCGCAGCATGCTGACGACCATCCGTGGCCGAGGACGAATTCGTATGATGCCCCAGTGTCCGAAATCCATTTTCTACCAAATTTTAAATGCAAATGTGGGGCAACTTCCGGTTCGGCTAGGCTAAATTTGTTGCAATGGAGAACCCGCGGAAATGATGGTTTATGCAAAATTTGTGGCCGTAATTTAGGCAACATTTTTCGGTCGTCCCCATTGAATCGTGGTTTTCAGAACTCTTTTTGTGATTTTTGGGATCTTTTTTTTGTGATTTTTGAGATTGTGATTTTTGTGATTAATGACTTTTTGTGAAACGGCTGATTTTTTAGCTTTGAACGCCGTTAGGCTTGGACTTCATCACAGCCGCGACACGCCACGCAGTCCATGGATCATAGGCATACGCGTCGCGGCCGTCCCTCCGTCCGTCCGTTGCCGTCGGCTGCAGGCCTTATTCGGGCATCGTTTCTCCCAGGTTTGTCACCAATTGTCCCGGAATTATAGGCTGTCCTAAAATTTTTTTGACGACATAGCTATCTATCGAAAAAACCCGAAAGAGCGGGAAAATAAGCGGGTTTCGTTTTTTGAAATTTAACCTGATTCCATCGATATTTAAGGCTTTTCTAAAAAAACGGTAATTCTTCAGCAGGAATTTCGGAATTAGCATGCCGATCTTGCATAAATCGGCGGTTTTCATTGTTTTTGAACGTAAAATTAGCGAATAAAAACACATAATAACGAAAACAAACCCTCCTTGTTTTCTCGCCTTTTTGAGAGCTTCCGATAGATACCTAAATCGTAAAAACCGGAATTGACTGTGGAAGACTAGGTAGGGGTTTTCTGCAACACCCTGTCTACACGAGACTTTTGGTGCGCGGCTATCTCTCACCTTCCCCTGTGTCTCTGTGAGGCGGCGCTGGGTGGATAGAGGAGAAGACCCGCCCACGTGGCGACGGCACCATGTCGGCTCCCTCGAAGGCTGTAGCCCGGTGGTTCGACTGCTGGGACCGTCAAACAAGATTTTACTCTGTGCTTCTTTAATTATTCTGATGTTCACAACCGCACAAAGCCATGAAATTGAAGATAAAATAGGTGTAGACCCCTTAAAAGAATTTCAAAGTTTTTTTTTGTTTAAAAAACAACTTAAGGCAGAAGTATCGGATCGGAGCAATAGTTACTCCATTCGAAAAGCGAGAAAACGGCGAGTTTGCAACTATCATCAACAACGTCTTTTTATCTGATTGCGACATTTTACACGCCATTTTGCTAAATTTAACCCTGGGCGAGGCGCTTTCAAAATTTTGACAAAATGCGAATGGCTTCTGCTGCCTTTTTACGATATTTTCACGCAGCTTGCCGGTCAAAATCCCGACCTTGAAACAGAAAGAGGATTTATTCAGTCAGTTCAATCGAATCTTCCAGCTTTTCCTTCAGTTTCTGCAAATTTGTGCAATAGATTCGTGCATACGGCAAGTACTCCTCAAAGCAGTTTTCGAATTCGTTTGCAACTTCCTTCAGCTTGGCCACGATTTTAGCACCGTTCTTGTAAACTCCTTGGCCAGAGACCATTTTCACTCGTCCGCTATTTGCCTCCATCAACTCTTTTTGGTCTTGATCAATTTCTGCGTGAATTCCTTGAATATTCCCAAACAGTCCTTCGTAATGCTGTTTCAGGAAGCCCGCGGCATCGGCTTCTACAGTCTTCAATTTTTGCTCCTTATAATCGATGTATTCATGGTTTTTGTGTCCGCGCAGGCAGCAGGATCCGCAGACCGTCATTTGCTCGCACTGGATGCACACGAAGAGATCTTCAATCACGAAGCTTCTTGAGCATCCCTTGCAGATTAGTGCGCCACGACATCCCGGGCAAGCTATTGTCTGGCTAGGCAAGCCCTCGCCTGCACACCATTTAAAATTCTGGCCGCAGTAGTCGCATAGAAGAGCCATTTCATTTTCCAGTTTTGCCACAAATTCACTTTGTCTTGCGTCATCGTATCCTATTTGGGCGTTGTAGGCGTCCACTATGGCTTTGTAACCCAGGATCAGCGTGATCGGGATTTTCAAAGTGGAATCTCGGGCGGAGGAGCAACAGGTAGGTCCGTCCATGCATCTGGCACATCGCCAAGCTTTGCAACTGGAACAGCAGAAGGGCTGTGCGTTTTTATCCTTATCGAGCGGCTGTCTGCACAAGCCGCATCTCAAAGATTGGAAGGGACGAATGACCTTCCAGTCGGCCTGAGCATCCTGAAATTTGAAGTAAAATTCAACAAAAAAATGAGGTTCTTTAGGATTCCTTAGATCAGAAACTATGATGGGGAGACCGACAGGAAAGAGTTGTAAACCAGAAACCGTCGCAATAAAAAACTTACAAGTAGATTCATACAACCGCTTAATAGTTGAAACCAGTGAGTAAGAAGTGATAACGGCGCTCGTTGCAGCAAACAATCCGGGGCCGTATGACAGCCGGGCGATTACGCAGTGTATTTCGCATCGGTGTGTAGCCTAGTGTTAATACCATTAAAAGTCGGCTGACCCATTTTTTTATTAGATGGGTCAACTTGGTTCCTTTTTGTTAGTTTGTTTTGCGAAATTCTCGAAATGGTCTAGTGTTTACATAATGGCACGGAGGCATTCTGAGAGAGACGGAGAGAGAAAGACAGAGAGAGAGAGAGAGAGAGAGAGAGCGAGACAGAGAAAGAGCGACTGATATCGACCGGAATCTATTGAACTAATGAAGGACCAGGGTTGAAAAGCCGCTTCGCGACTTTTCTACCCTGGTCCCGTCTTATCCAATGAAAGTTCTTAATTTGCATAATTCTCGCGAACCGCAATGCCAAAAAACTGATAAAAATGTCTTCGGTTTCTTTATATAGGCTTACCTTACTTCCGGCGCATTCTAGTTGATTCCTAACAAAGGGGATGACCGAAATTTTTACGAAAACCTAATTTAATATCGAACCAGGGTTGAAAAGCCGCTTCGCGACTTTTCAACCCTGGCCCCGTCTCGGACCCCATACTATTCTGCCCTTTGCATAATTGTCCTCCATTCAATCAGAAGACAAAAATGAAAACAACCCTTTCTGCCCCTTTATATAGGCGACGGTCCACTTCCGGTCTAGGCTAATTATTCCTAACAAAGAGGTTTTTACAAAAACCTAAATTTAATAGCTAAAATGGCTAATTTTTGAAAATCTGATATGTGTGCAGTCATCCCTAGACCATTACGCACCAAATGACGTATCATACGTGGCCTAATACCCGTCCCTTCTTGAGATGTCCTCCGGACAGACAGACGGAAGTGGATGCAAAGTGGCACACACACACACACACACAAACACTATTTTTTTTTTTTATATAAATATAGTAGGATAGTAGGATATAGCACTTTTTTTGGTGATTTGGCATATGTGAAGTCGTCCCGAGACGATTACGCATCTAATGACGTATAAACATACACTCAATCTTTTTCTCTATCGAGATACGACTGGCACATACTGACGGAAGTTGCATGCAAAGTTACACACACACACATACACTATTTTTTTTATATATAGTAGGATAAGATTCGAAAGGGCCAGAAATGCACCGTGGAGAAAAAGGGCACTCGAAAAAACTATCTGTCGCTACTTTCGAAACGAAGGCAGGGGTGGTCTCATCTGAAAGCCAAAACCAAAAATACGCTGATAGAATTGCCCCGCTAATTTTTGTCTTCGCCCCTGCAGTCCCATATAGATTTGTATTTTCTAACTGTTTATATCTTATGTATGGCATCCCCTCTTTTAAGGTATTGTTGACATATTTATCATTCCTTTAACACTACAAAGACACATGTTAAATACAAATATTAGACATCCAAAGGCACACATCGACACAAATTAGATACAAATACAAATTGAACTCCAAAATTTAAGAATCCGGTTGCGCATTAAATCGTTCCATCAATCTCGCGGTGTACTCTTTCAACTTTTGAACATTTTCGTTGTATACACGGGCGTGAGGTAGATATTTTTCGAAGCATTTTTCGTAGATATCTGCGACTTCGATCAGCTCGGTGGCCATCTGCGAGCCGCTGCTGTAGTCGTTCGCTTCAGAGATTTTCTGGAATTAGAATTTAGGGTTTAAATTGTTGAATAAAAATGTCTGAATTTTCAAAGTACTCCTAAATAATTAAAGGAGAAAAGAAGCTTTGATTCCTGGCAAATAGACAAAAACAGCCGCAGCGCGAATGCGCGGCATAGTCTTTCACGCCGGTTTTTCACGTGACTTACGCACGTACGAATTTCCAAATTCTGACATCGCGGCTGGTATTCTCAGGCATTTTTTGATATTCTATTTGTTTTATTGATGAAAATTGGTTTTATATGCAACGAAAACCGAGCAATTCGGTATCCTAGAGCGTATTACGACATGTAATCCTAGGTCGCCCGAAAGGGCCGAATTTGCCGAAAAATATATCGTTTTTTCTAAATAGTTGTCCATTTCTCGCAATAGAATTAATGTTTTCCGTACATTTAGACCATATCACTTCGTTTTTACAAATAGGTTCAATCCTTGGGCACTTAAATTTAGACTTCCTAGCCCCTTTATCGTAAAAAACGCCGGATATCGTTAAATCACCGTGCCTACCTTTAAATTACTCGTCGTCGTTCCCAGCAGCTCCTTCTGACTCTTCAAAATATCCTTATGGACGGTGGCGATATTTCCATAGAGCCCTTCGAATCGTCGTGGCAAGTCCCGGCTGACGTTTGCTTCCAGCTCCCTCAATCTGGTGACCTCCAGGTCGACGACCTCATGGTTTCGATGTTCACGTATTATACAGCTCGAGCAGACGACAATATTTTTGCATTGTGGGCAGGCGAATAGGTCTTGCAGTTCGAATTCGCGCTTGCAACGTTTGCATCTGTCTTTGACGATTGGGCCCTGGGTTGAGGGCATGGTTAGGGAAAGCTCGAGCGGGTCGGTGTCGCTGAAGTTGAAGGAGAGGTCGCCTGAAAAAGTGGTTAAAGTTCCAGATGTGCTTTGTTTTTTAGGGTTTTTTTAAGGGTCTGGGAAGTGGCCCCATCCCCCCCGCGTCGATCCCTGGAAGCGAGCGATGACAGAAAACCATCGTAACCTGATCGCGCTCCACAATTACTAGCCCCTGTTTGGACCTAAAAATACGCCAATTTACTAATTCGGAATTTTATTAAGCTGTTGAAATGATAAAACTGTTTTTGCCGTTTCCAATTTTTAAAACTGGCTCGCGGATTTCCGAGATCGATGAATTAGGTCCCCTAGGGAGATTACGACATTTAATGCAGCAATGCCACGCGCCCAGAAACTGGATTTTTATCCGAAAAAGCGGATTTGTGCCCAAATGTTCGGCTTTTTGCGCGGAAAGCACTTGGCGGTACCGCTTTAATTTTGTAACGCACGGCTTTTCTGAGGCATGCGGAATTCAACCCGTTTGTTCGTCAAATCATGACTTACCGCTCAAAGCCTTCCGCTGTCCCATCTCCCACAGTATCTTCTCGCTTGAGTCTTTGTGTTCGTACAAAGGGCCCATACAGAGTTGACAGGCCTTCTGCACGTCCACAAAATCGTAGCACTGCTGGCAGACCATCGTCAGGCAGGACAGGGCGACGATTTGGGTAGATTCCTGCTTCTCGTGGCATCGGTCACAGCGGAGTCCCAGCTGCATCCTTTTGGTCAGGCTATCCCAGCGCGCTTTTTCCTGAAGCGAGACATTTGTAATGACTATGAAATACCACCTTAATGTGTTTCGGTTTCTTCTAACAAAGAGATTTACATACCTTTTCCTGGCATCGCCGATTTTCGGGGCCCTTGACGTATTCTTGAAATCGTTGGATGAGCGGCTTGAATCGGTCGGCGCTCTGGACGGGTCCAGATCGTCCGCAGTCGCAACGCGGATTCGCCGCTTCACAGGAAATGCATATCAGATGCAAGCAGGCCTCGAATAGCATTGGGTCGTGGATGCCTTGGCCTGAAAATGAAACTCCTTGAGTCGAGATTCTTGGCTGGAATTACGGCAAGTATCTCTCCTACTCTCTCTCTCTCTCTCTCCCTCTCTTTCTTTCTCCTCGAACGAGTCGCGAATTCATTATCGAAATACAAGATTGAAGATACGGATTCTGCTTCAAAAATGCAAGCCTTTAACGTGACTGCCTCTTACTTGTAAAAGCTTCCTGACACCGCGGACATTTCCAAGGTTCGATGGCCCCGGTGGGAACCCATCCTTCCCGCGTCTTCTTCAGATTCGACTGCCTCAACTGGTCCATCACACAGACCGCTTGATGTTCCTTCCAAAGTGGCATACAGTTCTGACAATTTGGTCCGCCCCAAGTGGCCAGCGGGCTGTGGGTTCGATTCGGTTCGATGTCGAAGGGCGTCCCGCATTTGGGGCAATTCAGAAATCCGAGGGACATCTGGCCTAAATATATATAAGTATAAAATACATCTTTATATCGATAAAATAGCAAAAATGGTGAACAATGTCTAATTAGTAATATTAAGTATGAAAACAATTAAAATCGGAAGGTTTTAAAGTCTGAAGAGGCAATGTCTCCGTGACAATAATTTGAATCTTTACGTTAACTTGATCGCGTCAAATATAATAAAACGCATTAAATACCACCGGTTTAAACTATTTTCTTCATTTATGAATTTCTTCCCGCCCACAAGAAGCCACTAAACGTATTTTCGAAATTTACGAAAATCGCGAAGTCGAAATTAGAAAAAAACGCCAAAAAACTACGTAATAAATATGTACAATCGGGCTAAAAAAGATTTTAATCGGTTATTATAGATATTTGAATAGGTTTATATCGCCTTTTCGGCTCTACAATCGCTAAAAATATTTTCGAAATTCACAAAGAAACGCGGATAACGTTAAACTAAAAAATGAGGAGCAACTCTAAGTTTTTATAGATATTTTTCAAAGGTATCTAGGCAAAAACTTACTTTGTAGATCGGAAATAGCAGCCCAGCGGAATACGAAAATCGGTTACGCGTTATTTATCGACCGGCCGGCCAGCTGTGACCCTTCTGTGCCTGGCTGGGCGGCAAATACGAAAATCGTGGATCCAACATCACTCCGCCCCCCGGGCGATAAGCAGGCTAACATCTGTAAAGAAATTCAGTAAGAAATTCAGTAAAACTCAGGATAGTGTTAAAAACTCGAAAGCACTGTGCCCAGGAATAACCTGGTTGGACTTTGGCGGAAATATATGGTGTGGATATGTTGGGCGGAAAAATCCACTTATATCCTCTGGAGAAATTTGCGTGCTTTATACTGTATCGCAGAGAATAATGCATTGCTTTTTAATTTAACTACCGATTTGCTTGTGGCCAGATCAAATTCCATACTTCCTGGAATATCCCCAACAAAAACATTTCCAAAATTGGTTCGAAGCTTCAAAATGCCTAAAATTTTAAGCTTTTTAATAAATTGTTCTTGTTTTAAGCTTGCCCCTGAGATTCTGAGTGGCTATAGGCAGTTCGAACTGATAAAAATTGATGTAATTCTTCGATCGGCCTATCTCGCAGAAAATCTGATTTTGTATACAAATTTTACGAATGAACCTCGACGCTACGTTTCCTATTGCGCGACTATTAGATTGCGTATACAGGGTCTCCTAATACAAAAGCACCCTTGAACCCGACGCAAAAGTGTCGGAACGGAAAGATCGTTATATCCATCGAAGCCCTCCAAACGGTCAGCTTGCATCAATTTTCAAAACCAGATTATTATTTAACTGCGTCACCTTATAACGCATTTAAAAACTTTAAAACCGCTACTTCCGGCCATTTTATTTGGGGGCCATGAGGAAAATTAGCTGCAACCCCGAAAAACCGCAGAATCTTAAGTTCTGCACAAGATAGGCTTGGTCTCGAATTCTCGAATTTCCATCCTGACCCAAAACCCTTTACCCAAAACCCCTTGATGGTCGTTGTTTGGCAGAACCATTTAGATTTTGAAAAATAATTCAATCACGCGGATGAAAGCGGAAGCTCCATCGATCGGACCACATTTTTTCTAACAACTTCCTCTCACTGTTTCTTGCCCATTTTCCTACATTTAGGAGCACAAAGTGCGCGATCGGGATGGTTGTCTGTGCGGGCCAGCGAGCGTGTGGCGGTAGAGGAAGTGTTTGCACAGTTCTGTATGTCCTCCTTCTCCTCGAAAAGCACCCCACAGCCCTCCACCCAGTATTCCATCCCGTCCAAACCGTCCCATCCATCCACCAACCATATTTATCGGCCCGTCAATCGATATTTCAATTCTGAAAAATTACGTCTACTCAGCCTGGCAGAATACAGAATATGCCGTTGGGTAGGTCAAAGGCCAATTTAAAGGGAGTGTGACAGCAGGCCAAAATCGAGACATATTTGGCTAACAAGGAGACGTTTTTGAGTATCCAGTCTCGATGGTAACAAGCCTATCTGGTGCAGATTTTTTTGCTATTCAAAACGCATCTCGCAGAATCTGCAAACGACCATGTTTGAAAGTGCAAAGTGCGACAAATTCCCAAAATGGCCCACCTTGACCGTTTTTCGCTATTTAAAACCGCATAAGTTTCTTATTCTAATCGTTTAGCAAATTCTGAAAACACGAGTTTAATCAGCAACAAAATCTGCACAAAATAAAACTGATTGCATTTTGAAATTCCTTGGACTCTTAAAAACGCCTCCGTGTAAGTCATAGCTCGAGCGTCATCGCTTTGTCATTAAGGTATTTCCCAGGTCAAATTGTAAGCCTAAGCCTAAGCCTAGGCCTAAGCCTAAGCCCAAGCCTAAGCCTCAGCCTGAGTCTAAGCCTCGGCCTCAGCCTCTGCCTAAGCATCCGCTGATGTCTAAACCTAAGCCGAGCCCAAGCAATATCCGTTCGCTAATTTTCCGAGCCATTCATGGCGTGTTTTGGAGCGTCGCGTAACTGCCAACATCCAGCAGGCAAAACCCTCGAATTTCGCGCTCTCTAGACCCTTTAAAAGCAATTTAAACATTTTTGGGTTTCTAAAAGCCATTTATTGCATATTTTATCCTTAAAATTATATCTTCACTTATTACCCCTTTCAGCAAGATGTTCGCCAGCCAATTTCCAAGAAAGCTTACAAGTCTCAAAATTCATGGCACTGGCTGGGCACACGATGCTTATGGTAAGCAAAACCCAGCTTTCAGAAATTACCGTTTTTCAGCTGCTCTCAATCGGTCTTCTCGGTTTCGCCATTCAAGTCCTCGTCGAATACGGATATTCGTCACCAATCTCCGGGACGAATAGTTTGAATTATTCGGCCGGCCTGGCGTTGCTGGTCGGAATTTTGTCATTTGCCTCGGCGCCATTGGGTTTTTACGCGACGATTATCCACGATGCAAATTTATTAAAAGCTGTAAGTCTTTTATAGCCATGGCTTTAAAGTCTATGAACGTTTCTTTAAGTTAAAATATACATTTTTTTAGCACATGATGATCGTATGCGTGCTGTCGATGTTTTGCATAGCCAGCCTGGGACTTGGTTATGTAATGCAAAACGAGGTATAAGAGTATTGTCTGTCTAACGTATCTCTTTTGGATACTCTCTGGCTACATGAAAACCTGGGCCAACGAGAGCCTGCAAAGCGAGTACGGCCACCCGGATAACAAGCAAGCGACCGAAGCTTGGGATTCGATGCAAAGACAAGTAAATAACGTTAATGCTACAAATACTATGTAATACAGCAAGATATAAATTTTGCATCTGTACTATTATTCTTGTATAGCTTTAACATACACAATTCGGCCACCTTTAACTTAGGCCGCAAGACAAGACATAAAGTGGGTATTTTGACCATAGAGCTAGCTTGTTCTTAACGCTGTGGCTCGGATTATTCTAGATTTAATGGAAAGCTGGACTTTCTGATTCGTAATTTGCCGGCTTAGACCGTAGGTCATCCAGCGGAAGTAGTAAGTAGAAGTAGGAATAAGTAGTAAGTAGTGAAACGGCTAGTGACAATCATGCTATTTTTCAGTTGGCTTGCTGCGGTATGTCAGAAGAAGGGCCAAAGGACTATCGAACATCCGCCTGGCTACTCTCTCAAATCGAATACCCTCGAAGATTAGTACCAGAGAGTTGCTGTCCGACCTGTGGAACAATTCATGAAAAGTAAGTCAAGTAGAGTGGAAGTCCTGTCGCGCTCAAAAAACCTAAAATCTACAAGCTTTCTGCGTGATAAAAATCAGCGGTTTAGGTTCTGCTACCAGTTCCTGCTCGACAAAGTCTCGATCGAAAATGCTACTCTGCTTGAGAAAGTCTGCATTTTAGGTATCGAATTTTACGCAGTATTTTCCTACGGAGACGTTTTTTAGCTGCCCAAAAATGTGACCGGTCCTCAGAGATATTTCCGGATCCGGAAGTGTGCACCGGGCGAAGAGCGCAGCCCGGCATGGTTCCGGCCGACGCCTACCGACATCAACAGGTACGGTTTCGACTTCTTTCCGATTTTTTACACAATTAATTTCCCCAATTTTAGGGCTGCTACGAACAATTCGAACACGATCTCCTCGCCCACGCTCAGCGGCTATCTATTTTTGCCACCATTTTCGCAATTATCCTTATCATCAATTTTACTCTGACTTTCCGGTTATACCGTAAAATGACTGTATCCCCTTACGTTTCGATATATAGGCCTCGATAAGGTTCATTTTTCTGGTATCGTTTATTCATTAACTTATTCTGGTCACCACTACTTGTCTTTCTCACCCTTACTCAGATAAAATTCGGGTCTGTACAAATGCATATTTTAATAAATTATTTATCCTTTAATCATCGATTTCTTGAGATTCCAAATACTATAAAATACACGTAATATGGATGGTATTCACAAATTATTTCAATTTTTTCGATTCGCCGCCATTGTTATTGGAATCCTTCGAGGGGCTGGATTTTGATGGAATGGATTTTTGAGGGGTAGTAGACGATTTGTTGAGCATTCTCCGGAGATACCTAAAATTGATTAAAAGTTATAGATTTTGATGCTTTCATCAAAGGATAAAACAATTTACGTTAAAACCCACCATCTCGCAAAGGCATACGGTACGTAGAGCACGAAAAATACCGCCAAAATCAGATCCAAACATAAATGCTTGGCTAGTCGGATAAGCGGATGACTGGCTGGCGATTTCAAGGGATTTCCCTGTTGTTGGGCGATGAATTCGATCCAGTGGAGTACCTTAAAAATAGCACAATTTTTTCTGACCTATGTAAAATTTGGTGCCATTAAAAATCGATGCTCACCTCTTCAAACGGAGTATTTTTCCTTGCCTTGAACTCCTTCGACGCCCACTTTGCCTTGTTTTTGAAGCTGAAAAATCGGAAATTATTCTCGATCCTGCTGGATTAAACTTTTAACATCAATTTTCAAGGTTTTCATCAACAAATCGTTGCTCCCACCCCGGTTTTAAAGAGACAAAAAAGCCGATTGGGTGCCGCGCAACCAACACGCGCAGATAGCGATTCGAGTGCCGCTCTGCGTCCCGCGGTACGTGTTGCGTTGCGTATCGCTTGGAGCCTAGAGTTGGGTACAGCGCTGCCTATAGCTTTTACTTGCGTTGCGTGTCGCGCTGCGTTTCGCGTTGCATGCCGCGTAACGTGTCGCGTGCGGCAAAATCCAGACGGAAAAATGACCAAGGATTGCACACTCTTTAAAATGCTATATTACCTTGGGTAATCAAGCACATTCTTGATGGCTGCATAGAGTGTGCTTTCTGTCACGTCCTGCTTTTCAACGACGACGCCCAAGCCCTGAAACGCCTTATTTTTCGGTTTTAGCAATCCCTACCCTGTGCGCAACTTTTCCCATGTTATGCCTATTCTGGCCGTAGAGCGGGATGCCGACCATCGGGACACCGTGGGCCACCGCTTCCATGACTGATAGCATACCGCCGTTGGTGATTAGGAGTTTGCAGGATTTGTGCGCTAAAAAGAGGTTAATATAAAAATGTATTTGGCTGTCTCTCCCTCTCTCTCTCTCTCTCTCTCTCTCTCTCTCTCTCTCTATCTCTCCCTCCCTCTCCCATTCCTTCCCTTACCCAGCAAATCATTCTGCGGAATGTAAGCCGTAAAGTTGATGTGGCTGGGCGGCTTCTCGACATCGACACCGGCCAATTTGATAGTTGGCCCCACTCGCCAGTAGATACGGTATTTCTTGAGCTTTGACAGAGCACCGAAGAGGGCTTTCGCCTGAAATTTTCCGATGATATTGAGGGGTCAATACGATAGACTACCAGATATTCTGGCATATGCGCCGAATTGGCCTGCGTTCCCATCGAAACGATGATCATACCGGATTCTGCGGATTCGATCGAGGTGTTCCAGGGCTGAAAATATAAATTTTAATACGTGTTTGTGTGCCAAGAAGTTGATGGAGGCTTTTTTAAGCGTGCTTTTTGGCTGCGGGGACTTCGACCGATTACGATAGTTTTTAGGCCACAAATGACGATAAAATTCTGGTAGACTCAGTTAAGGCTGTAAATTTCGAAAGACCACAGATCAATGATATTTTTATAAAATAATCTGGATTACCCAGGGCATCAAACGGGGCTTACCGCAAACAACGGCTTCGGATGGTCGATATGCATTCCACCGACTGAAATTACATGGGGTGGAAGTGGTCGCTCGTACTCCAATAATCGATCGGTGTTGGCAAAGAATAGAGATGATTTGCCCTTTAATTCATTGACATCCGGGAATGGCTTGAACCTCAAAAACCATCGTAATGATGATAACTCAAAAGCCAACACTGTGAGTATACCTAGGTAAAGTATACCTAGCATACCTATAAGGTATTAGGTAAAGAATACCTCTTCTTGATCTCATAATCATCAGCAAACATCTTCGTGATCTCATGGTCAAGGTGCTTATATCTAAACAGTGTATTACTTAGAAATCACAGGTATCCATTTCTTACCTCCTTGAGACAATCGACGCCAAAAACGGGATCCGCGACTGGGCCAGGTACTCTTTCAGGATACAGATACCATTGAAGATCCGGTTTACGGCGAGGAAAGGTGTCTAAATAGCGGATTATGCCATGAAAAACGTTAAACTATAAAACGTAATATAACTTATTATCGTAAAAACGTCCTACCGGTCTAAACGAGCAGTGCGAAGATGGGTAGTCCAGACTTGGCGAGGCCCCGGCAGCAACAAGCGTTTCATCGGTGAGTCCTGAAGTTTCAGTTTTAAAAGGACTTGAGCGGGACGACTTTACACCAGAGTTTGATTGACTCTATAGATTACGCCATCAAAAATGATTAAATAAGCCTCACCTTCCTGATCAAAATAAATCACTGGCTTGCCCAGAACGTGAGCCAAAGCCAGTTGACACGGGTTTCCAGCGTAGGCGATCACGACATCGAGCTCGTCTTTCTTGAGTTGGTCCATAAG
Organism: Mesorhabditis spiculigera; assembly: GCA_958295435.1. Classification (NCBI taxonomy): domain Eukaryota; kingdom Metazoa; phylum Nematoda; class Chromadorea; order Rhabditida; family Rhabditidae; genus Mesorhabditis; species Mesorhabditis spiculigera. Next base: position 382,550 of record CATQJA010002698.1, on the reverse strand, counting down.
GTTCGAATTTAGCATCTGGAAATTTATATTCAGATGGCTGAAGCAAAAGGTTAAGGTATCATTTTCATTTCTACACTGCTTACCTTTACACAAGAAGCATTATGCGCAACCCAATAGGGCTCCTCCATCCTTTCGAGCTCATAGTTTTGGCTCCACGGGACGGTGTCACCAATTTTTTCAAGAGGTTCGTAGAGTTTCCTAAGATTTGAAGATACTAACTAAGCCATTGCACTAAAAAAAATATAGATTTTTATGGCGCTAAAAATTTACTTGGTCAACAAGTTCTTCATCGTCTTCTCCCGCACCAAATGAAGCTTCGGCTTCACCAATCGTGGCTCTTCGGGGATTAATATCGGCTTGACGGTAATTACCTAGAGTTTTGTTGTATTTTTGGGCGGGGAAATGCCTTACATTATGGTGTCTCAAGGCCAATTGTTGGGCCAAATATTCGAAGGTTCCGCGCTCAAACTGGTTCGTCCCGATGAGGAATAAAAGTAGATTTAGTGAAGAGACGGTGCCGAGTAATAGCAGAAAGGAGAAGATCGAAAGTAACCGCATTCCTAAAAAAATGGCTTGAAAATGAAATGTTGTATTTAGAGAAATACTCTTGAAAGCAAAATTGTTTTGACTTGCACGATTGGTAAGAAGAAAATTCATGAAATATGGAGGCTTCCACGCAGTAATTTTAAATCTGCTTTATTTAAATTGAATTTAATCTTTGATTTCATTTAGTTGTACGCGTCATTTTGGGTTACAACGATCTTTCCGGGATAGGTAAGGCCGAGATGTGGCTTTTGGTAGCTATGGATTCTTTATCGGGTTTTTTTTCGCGCCCGCGATACGCGACGCGCACCTCTGGAATTTGATTGCGTAAATGGCCAAGGCCTTTGCGCGGCACCAGGTGGTGTATACGTCGTCGGTCGCGTGTCGCGTTGTGTGTCGCTTTGCGGGCCGCGTTGTGGATCGCGCTGAGTGTCGGGTCGATTGTCAAACGCATTCGCGTTGCGCAATGTAATACGTTTTGAGATCCATGAACAAAAGTAGGACTTTCTATCCACGCTCCTTTAAAGTACTCCACTTGTAAATGGGGCTGGATTTTGGACAGCCAAATCCAAAGCTATGGCTTGCCGGCCCATTTAAACCGTATTACCTAGGCATTTTTCACGATTTCCGCTTGTTCCTTAAAATCCAACCGCGGAACTCCCCAATTATTTCTCGCCTACATCCATATCATCGCACAACTTTCGAGAAGTTCCCTCTAACCTCCCCCACCCCCATTTTCCGCTTTTCCGCCCAAAATGATGTGAGCATTGACGAGGGGCCCCCCAGATATTTCCACTTCCCCAAAACGGGAGCACACGAACTAACAAAGCCAATTGGCCGTGGATGCGGGGGGGGGTGGAGGTTCCCCGAAAAGCACAGCAGATTTTTGTGCCCCCAGACCTCGGGATAAGGCGGAGGTGGGCCAATTAGTCGCGTTTTTGTAGGTGCAAAAATAGGTGATTCAGGAGTAGGATGATGTTTGGAAAATAGTGTGTAGTTTGTGGTTGTTGGCGTCCGGACCATCAAAAAAAGGGAGCAAAACGTCGATTTCCGGACGGTTTGCCAGCTAGATCACGTAATGTAATTTTGAGCCGCGTATAATTCGGCAATAAAAAAATTTCGAGCGGCAGAATTGTGATTTGCATATTTAGGGCATCGTCGCATCAGTAGCTAGGATTTTCAGCGAAAATATACCGAATGTCGACCAGCTCCAAAAAAATGCTCTAGTAATCACAAAATGTCCCTAGAATTTTTCTATATGCAGCCAATGCATTCGTTTTTTTTAGTCATGGTTTCTAATACAATTTCGCCGCTTCGCGGCACGCTCGACAGTAGCCTCATTTTCATTGCGTGATGGGTTAGGATCCACAAGCGGCGATCGCGCTGCGTGAAATCGCGTGTCCCGCAAAAATGCACAGGAATTTTCAGGGCTAGAAAAGGCTTAAAAATTCATAGTTCTTCTTCAAGTAGCTTTACAGGAGTGCAGAGATCAGAGGAGGAAGACAAAAATCCGTAGGTTTGTAATTTCCAATTAACGTTCAATTTATAAAGGGGCGCGTAAGCCGCGGTAGGCAAAACTGAAATTTTGGGGATGAAACCTCCACTAACAAATAAAGTTTGATAAACTGATAAGGGTAAAATATAGATGAGTGCTCTAGGCGGAAGGGATCACCTCGGCTGCTCCTTTCTTGAGAAGGTGAATGGGATTGAGAGTGTGGCCACGGGCAAGAGAAGACAGTCAACCATTCCCCCCCCCAGGGCCAGATAGGTAGAGGTACCGGGTGGGTCAACCCGGCACATCAAACATACTGTCTTCACCCTCTCTCTACTCTTCTTAGGGCCAACCGGGAAGGCCCTGACTGTTTGTGTACCGTCAAAAGGAGCGAAAGGGACTCGAGCGGCCTGTGGGCGCAAGGGCATCTTTATCGATGGGGGAGGGGGATCCAATCCGATTGAGAAGTCAATCAATGGTAACGTCAACAAATTGTTAATTTTAGTGTGTTTTGAAACGGGGTTTGCTTATACATCCCAAAAATCCTATTCCCGAAAATTGGTTACCGGAATCGGACCCCCGAAAAAACTCAACTCAAAAACTTCGCCTTGTAAGTTTTCGTTAAGCTCATTAGATTCAGCCACGAATTTAGCAACTACAGATAATTCGGAACGGGGCTTGACGAGACGATGCGGATCGCATAATGCTAAATTTTAGGGCTGCTGGGATCCGCGGAGCGTAACGGAACAGCGGAGTAGCCTGAAACATCTGGCCGGCTCTCCCATTAATTTTGATGGCCGTGAGCTATAAGGCGATTTTGAACAGATTTTTGTTGCTGCCAAGCTTTGCCTTAGCTTTATTCATAGCAATGGCGAAACAACCAGTCATTTCGTTACAGTACTCTGAATACTTTACTGATTGCGTTGGTACGGTAGAGCCGAATTTTTCCTTTAGGCTTAGGTTGGTCTATTAACCAAATATAAAGTGTTTTTATATAGCTTTTAGTAAAATTTAACTATATTGAAAGCAGAATAAGCTTTCAAAAGCTTGAAAAATACTTGAAATTTTCGTAAATTTGGCCAAAAATTTGGTTTTTCGACCTAAAATGCAGTTTCCATGAAGTTTTGTGAAATTTTGTTAAGGCTAACCACACTTTATTATAACAACTCTTCCGGTGCATTTTCACATTCAACAAATAACCACTTTATTGATCAATCCATTTCTGGAGGGTGATAGTCTCATCAGGTTTACGAGAGAGAGGGGCACAGTTCAAGCGAATATTGTACACGGCTGCAAGATGCTTCCAAAAAAATTAAAATCAAATTTTAAAGGGCTGAGAAACGGAGATCAACGTCAGTTTGGGGCTGGCAAGTGAAAGCGAGAAGAGCTGGGGGAGTATCTAGAAATTCTGAGAAGGGGGGCAGAGCAGAGATTCTTTGCACGAGGGACGGCGGCAGAAGAAGCACAGGGGAAAACTCGTTGACGAACAAGCCCTAGTTGTAGCGGAAACGACGGCCCGCACCGCACAACTTCCACCGGCATCGTTTGATCACTTTTCGGGGTCCTGGAAATGGGAAATTAGCGTTTTAAAGGGGGCGCCTGCACGTTTACACCTAACAATAAGCACGCTGCCCGGCATCTGCTTATTTTTATTTTGTCGAAATAAAACTTTGTTCCAATTGCATTTTGCCGAATTATTACTATAGGGAAATTTCAACGCGCATCAGTTTTAATTTGCAAGATCCGAAATGAAGAAGCGAGGTGAAAAAAGCATCGAAATTGCGACAAATTGATTTTTCGCCAAACAACATAAGCCGATGCCGCGCTTCGTGTATAGAAAAAGGGGTGTTGGGTGTTATTTGGCGCATTACGTAGGGTCCAGATTTAGTCCAGAAAAAGGATCGATTCTAAGCTTCCCAGCCCCTTTAAATTGTGGTCTTTTGCAAAATTTGCGATATGGAATCCCACTTCCACTGAACCCGTGTCCTTTTATTTTTCACCCACCTTCACCGTCCATTTCCAATTCTTCACTGGGATTCAATATCCTCCGCAACAGCCCGTCTTCTACCAAAACGAGTTCTTCTGATGAGCCCATATCGTCCTGGAAAGAGAATTTCACAGGTTTGGGATCTTGAATAGGTGTCTTTAAACGCAAGCGTTTATTTATCTTGAAAAAGATATAATCCCCAGAATCTAGAGCTAAGACCACTTTAGTTACAACCTCAAAAAATCCAAATGTCCCATTAACATACCTGTGCACGCGCAAACTGTGCGACGAGGAGGGCGGCCAGTAAGGCGCGCCACATGCCAGGATTAACCCTGAAATGACGTTCCGATGCTAGACATAATTAAAGCAAAATTTCACAAAAATTATTGTCATCCTTTAATCAATTGTAAGTATACAGAGCCTGAACGCCATTCAAAATCGTTGGAAAAATCTTAATTTACTGGAATGAAAAGCTGGAAATCATAGATAGCATTTTTTTGTTAACAGTATTGATTATTCGGAATCCTAATAACATCTGAAAACTCGGGGTTTGTGGACTAAATCGTACAATTTTCAGGGCGAAACCCCGGTTTTTCGAAAAATGGAAGCATCATGGGGCCAATGAGACAAGGGGATAAATACGACGATGTGGAGGATGAGTATGAGTCATTCCCGCCGGGATGAATCTCGAAAAGGCTCCCTCGAGTCAGCCGCCATGTTTGGCTTGGCCCCCGGCCATTCAAGTAGACGACGAAATGACGGTGTTTGGCGCGGCCCCTAGCCGGGAAAGAACGGCTATTTTGTGGGCTGATGAAACGGCAGGCGCAAAGTTTAAATTGGATGTACAGCAAACTACGAAAAAAGTGGAATTTCAGTTGATTATACAGATTTTAAGCGTTATCACGGATGTAAGGGTGTCCCAAAAAACCCCCTCGGATTTGGCTTCTATAGGATCGGGTCAATTTACCAGTGATGGGGTCCCATAAAAACTATGTGCAGCCGAATTTTCTAAGCAAAATATGAAGACAAAAAGTTATATGAAATAAGGTTATGCCGATCTGGATGTGGTGGCCTGAATGTGCAACTGGGGACCCCCGGAGGTTTTTGATTAAATACGTCAAAAAGGGACTTCATCAATTTTATTTCAGCGGGCCGTGACGATTTTGTGATTACTCATCGGCATTAATTGCGCTCGTCGGTACTAGCGTTCCCAATCAGTTTAGCGTACTTTTGTTTTATAGTATTTTGCTTAGAAAATTCGGCTGCACATAGTTTTTGGGTCCCCATCACTGGTAAAAATTGTCCCGATGGGATGGACGGCCATGAGGGGGGTGGGCCTGAAGCTAGCAGATCGGGCTTGGGAAGAAGTGTCATCTTTTCTGACTGCAAATATTTTGTAGCTAGTCGCTTTGGCGAGAGAAAGAGACAGAGATAGAACGCCAGAGAGAGAGAGAGAGAGAGGCGGCGAGAGAGAGAGAGCGAGAGAGAGGGAGAGAGAAATCTAAAAAAAACAGGACGGCTTTTAAAAATTTCCAAAAAACAAGGCGTCACGCAAAAATTGTAGCCTTCCGGGGTAAGCTTGAAAAATGAGGGGACCTGAGACTGACCGGCCGACAAATATTGCTAGATTACATAGCGATTGAAAAACACTGCATTTGCTCTCGTAAGAGTGTTCAAGGGCGTTAGCATAAGCATTCAGATATTGGGTCAGACTAGAGACAAAGAAGAACGTACTGTAGCGTACTGTCACCCGAACAACTCCATTAACTTCACGCATGGGTATAGATTGAGTGTCGATACCTCCAATGGTCCTTAAAAACAAAGTCACAGACCTCAAAGAATGCCAAAAATTCCGCTGTGCTCCAGCCACCACCCACCCAACACGTGGCCCTGCCCAACCCTACTACGTGGGCGGCGGTATTGGCAGTGAATGCACAAGTGCAAAAAGTGATCGTAATGAGGAAATAGAGAATAGAGATTTAGGGAGAGAGAGAGAGAGTGAGAGAGAGAGAGAGAGAGAGGGGAGGACGCGGACGTGGATTTAGAAGAGCGGGGGATTAGTTCATCCCTTCCCCCTCATTCCATTGTCCGCCATATTCACAGCACCGCCACCGCGTGTATTCTGATGTGTCGTGGTGGTGGCGGCGTGTGTGGGTATTTACTAGGCAAATGCGTAGGCCCTGGCAAAGAATGCAGATTGCACAGAATCAAGGAAACCCAGAAACAATCGAGGGTATTGAATGGACTCCGAGATCAGAACACGCCAGGTTCATTTTTCCAGAATTGGCGTTGTTCACGGAATTATTCTTGGAGTATGGAAACGACTAGACGGTTTTTTAGTACGTCAGGGCTTGGAAATATTGACAAAGAAGTATATTGTTTGAAAATTTCTGATTCCTTGGCTGTTTGAAGTTTGGTGCCGCAGGCGTCGCCTGGCGCTCGGTCGGAAAGTAAGCTAACGTCTAGTTCAAACCGTGACTGATGCTCGTGTCGGATAAAAGCTCCTAAACGACACGAAACCACACTTACTGAGTACTAAACCCTATTAACTTGGTCGATAAATTCCGTTTCTGAAGATCGCTTACTAATATCGTTCCGAGGGTGGCTTCGTGTCTTTGGAAATCTTGTTAAGTGGATTTCGATCAAGTTAGGCGACGCGGTCTGAAGTTTCTTAGCACCACCAAAGGGAACAGAAAACCTGGAGTTTGAATTTTTTTTTGTTTGGATCCTTTAAGCTCCTTGAACTGAGTAATGGTCTACGCGCTGCAAAGCCTAGGCTAAGACAAAATATTCTGCGCCTTGATGTTAAAGAGTGACCACAGGATCAGAAGTATGGTGTGCTCCTAAAAGCGTAGGCAGCAAGAGTGCACCAGAATGTTGTACACATCTCGCATCCGAACACACTCCCGACGATCATGACTTTCTGAACACCACCAAAAAGCTCATCCGGCCCATACACCACACGACAATCAAAATAAGCCCATTACAAGGGGATGACTGCCAACAATCTGGGTCGAGCGGGCCGTTTAGCCATTCTAGACGCCCTGCATTCTAGACGACCAACCGGCCCGAAGCCCGGAAATGTACTTGTGGAAAAGCAGGTCCACAAAAACCAGCAAACTCGAGAGAGACAGGGACATGGAGAGAGAGCGAGAGAGAGAGAGAGAGAGAGATGAGAGAGAGAGCGTGAGTGAGAGAGCTCACAAAGATGGGTATCGTAGTCAGTGGTAGCGGATTATCATTATGGCTGAGAATGCGTGTGTTTTTGGGAGGCCCACGCCAGGTGTTTTTGGGTTTTTGGGCTAAAATTAGAAAATAAGGGTTTTAAAGGGACCGGAAAGTCAAGTTATGCTTAAATCCAGAGAAGAGCCATGGCCTGACTTACAAGTACCATTAATCTTGGCGGATCTGCCGGTATTTAGGCGTCAAATTGATGAAGAAGCCGTTTTAAAGGGCCCTGCAAGTCAGGTTTTTTTAAATCAGTAATTAATTCATTATTTGACTGCGAACTATCAGGAATCACACAGCGTATCGGAATTTTAAGCGCGAGTTAGATTATGGCAGTTTTAAAAGGATCGATAAGTCAAGCGCAGTGGAAAGTCCATAAAAAATGCCGTCCCTTATAAATTCCCTTAATTGTGGAAAAGTCAATCGCTGGCTGAAAGGTCAATTTAGAGCTACGCATTTCTAATGGCACCGGCAAGCTGGCATTTTTGAAGTAAGCCGAATCTACCGGAACTTCAAACTTACAAGGGAAGTGCACGACCGGCCCACGAGAAATCGACACGAGACATGGTGGATCTGATAGAATCGGCCACGGGGATTTTGAATCTGTAATCAGAATTTGCTAAATAAAATGGAGAAAAAAGTTATGAAGCTTCAAAGTTGGCAAAATCCCAAAAAGTACTTTAGGGCCCGTAAAACCGGGGAACGGAATTGAAAAGAAAAGAATTAATGCATCTTGTTCAGCAGAAAAAGTGCTTTCGAATGAGCTGTAATACGTACCATTTTTAAACAATTCACTGAAAAAAAGTTTTTTTGGATTCACAGGCAAGGGTATGGCCTGTCAAGTTCATCGAAGGGATTTCCGCGAAATCATCGTAAATTTGAAGTAAGATAGCTCATTCGGAAGAGCTTTTTTTTGCTGAACGAGATGCACTAATGGGTTGTGGCAAATTTCCATTCCCCGGGCCTTTACAGGCCCATAAAGGTCCGATTTTGGGCGATTTTACCAACTTTGAAGCTTCATAACTTTTTTCTCCGTTTTATTTAGCAAATTCTGATTACAGATTCGGAATCCCCGTGTTCGATTCTATCAGATCCACTATGTCTTGTGACGATTTCTCGTGGGCCGGTCGTGCACTTCCCTTGTTAGATTTAGAATTTAGCGTTTTAAAGGGACCGGCCAGTCAAGTAAATCATAAGGAAAACACCCATGGGTCGGCTTCCTAGCTGGCTTTTAGGTTAGCCCAAGTCTTCATTCAGTACCTCAACTTTGGACCTTTCCCCTCCAGGAAAAGCTTGGCAAATAGTGATGAAGGGCACGTCGTCGTCTCCGGCCAGCCAGCCAGCCAGCCAACCGAAAATGGGACTCAAATTACGCCTCGAAAAACTCGTCTGGGTCATATTTAAGCATCCACATGTTTGAATTAAACCCAGAACCAGCTGCGAAGCTTTAATGAGCGCTAAAAAGCTGAACGAGCTTATCCTAGCGTGACTCAAAGCCTGAAGGGTACAAAAATTGCAAAAAAAGTCGCAGTTTCAGCACCGCTGAATCCAGAAAACATCTGTTGACGAATGAAGCTTGATCCCGGTTTTTGTCGCCTTACCGCAACTCGATTAGCCGCCGCCAAAAAATTTGTCATTGCGGCATATCGCGGAAAATAGTTAGCGGAATGGGGTGATTTATGTTGGTTGAATGGTGCACATGAAAGACAGTGGAATGTCTTATGTGCATTATACCATTTTACAAGAAAAATGTACGTCTGACCAAAAGAGAGAGAGAGAGAGAGAGCGCGGGAGAGAGAGAGAGAGAGAGCGAGAGAGAGAGAGATAGAGAGAGAAAGAGAGAAAGCAAGACTTTCAAGGAACTTCATGTGTTTTTGCAAAAAAATTGATAATGATGCGTTGGTATAATTGCCAGCGCGGGGCTATTAAAGCCATTAAGTCTGGAATTAAATTACCCAAGCGAGTTTCGGGGAATTCTGAGGCTCAAAAATTAAAAAATTTAAAGATTAAAATTTTGGGCTTAGAGAAAAACAGATCGGAAGATTAGGAGAAGCGAAAAGGAAGATTTAAATCCAGCCAAAACGCGAAAAAACTTAAAATCTCTAGTTTTATAGAAAACCGCCCGGAAGTGGCTTTGATATCTGAAAATATGTGGCTTGAGGAAGCGCCATTTCAGCTAAAAAACAGATAGGGGAGGCGTGGGTTGAGGCTTTTGAGATTGGGCCAATTCTGCGGGCTGGCCCATCCCACCCACCGGTTTTGCCTTTTTACCCTTGTGCCGCTTTTTCCTCTCAACACAACATGGTCCAAGTGACTTCACCAATTAATCGGAAGAGGGGGAGGGTGGGTAGAAAAGGTTGGAGCAAGTTAAGGGATCGTGGATGTACGTCATGACATGCCGTAAAGGGCCTCTAACGACCCTAATTTTTTTTCTGCGAGTAGAAGATTTTGCAGATATTGTCAGCCGAGGATCCGGGTGCAAAATGCCAATTTTAGCGCTGCAATGAGGAAAGTGTAGTCGATCTTCAATGGAATTTTGCAAGTCTGCTTTTCGAGAAGGGCGCTGCTTGCGACAGCTGCAAAAAGTGCAGAGGGAGGCATGTAATACGCAATAGTAAAAAAAATCTATTCTGCATTAGAATTTTGCACTGGAATTTTATAGCTCCGAATTTTTGCTTTGCTTAGGATTAGGCGGGTTACTTAGGCGTCCGATTAGGATAATAAAAAGCATATTAGTATTACAGTTTTGCGACCGTGGATTACCTGCCAAAGGTCAAAAGCAAATGATTACGGGCAAGGAGTGATAAGAGAAAAGCTAAGAATTACGGGTGTAACCTTCGTTACGCTTTGACAGTCACGAAAACATTCAAAACGTTTGTAAATGAAACGGCCAATCAGGCCCTACACGAAATTAACTTCCCCCGAAAATGATGCGGACTTTTGATAGGCTAGACATTCGCCAAGTAGAAAAATTTGTCTGTTTGTACGGTTAAAGGTTGGTGTATCGGGAAGAAACGCAGACGTCTCGTATGCAAATTTTTCCACGACTTATGGAAACACGGTGCTGCGGCGGGAGCCCCTTTAAAAGTACACCGAAGGCCGAAAGTAGCGGTCTGCATTGGCCGCGTAGGCGATCGAAAATCAATCGGAGATACGCACTAATGGCAGAAAACATAGCCTGAACCTACAGATACTAACACTTTAAAGTGCTGAACAGGAACTTCAGGGCAACTTTTCGGGACGACGTTCTTGAGGAGGACAAAGGTATTCCGTTAATAAATATGTGATTTCAGTTTTGATCGAAAAACGGAATATTTTTTCTCAATGATCTATTGAATTTCTTAAGAAATCAAAAGAACTAAAGTCAACCCCCAAATTAAAGGGTGAAATGTTGGCAAAAAAGTTACGATCCTAATCATGTGGTATCAGAGTGGTAGTAACACTGTAAATCGAAAAATAGATTCAGTGAAGGGCTGTCGATATCGTCAATGCAAGAAAGTGATATAAATGGCTAATTCCCTGATAAAGTTTTAGCGTAATTTTTAAGGACTAGCGAGATTGAATGGATTTCCAAAACGCGCAGACCCGTTTCAACAAATATTGGCGAAATCGTAAAGGCAAAAGGGGAAGAAATCGTAGGTAAAAATTCCATTTCAAGCCCAAAGCACAGAATCACTAACCCTATTACCTCCCGTCACAAATAAGAATCTTTTTTGGCGCCTCCCCCTGCTATTTCTAGCCCGTCATCAGCCCCATCAGACTACCCAGAAAAAGCCGGTGAAAAATTTATGGGGTGTAGCCTCTAGTCTGCGGACATCAAGAAGGGGACCTCACAATGCCCTGTTTTGATTCTAATTTACCCTCGAGATCCACGTTTTTAGAAAACTTCATTTTAGGTTTTTTTTTGTTATGGGAAAGGAGAAGCCGGGGATTGGATTTGGTATGACATACTCCTCCGAAAAAGCCTGGTAATAATACTTTGATATTCTGGCGCCCAGCCGTAGATTAGAATACTACGCGAAAGGGCTATTTTGGACAGGGGGGATTTGACGTGATTTTGGGGCGTCTTGATGCAAATTCCAATTTCCTTGTCCAATTTCCTTAGAAAAATAAAAATCAGATATGAATTGGCGAATTTTAAATGAAGGGACTTTCGGTGCATTGGGCACGATTCTCGCCTCCGCATTTGGCTGGGTAGGCCAAAATAATCTGTTGGAACGGCATTTAAACCACAAGAGGTATTATACTTAAAAAGCCAAATGAAAAACACAAAATAACCCTTTAACTTTAAAATAATATAATTATATTAGATTAGATTTAACTAGTGAATTTTACAAAAACATGGGAGAGAATTATTATATGGTTAGAATGCTCAAATCATTTTATACAAAAAATTTTCTACTAAACTTGAAGACAGAGAAAAAAAGCTTTTTCTATGTAAAACCGGGTTATTATTCCTTTAAAGGAACCAGCAAGTCCGAAAATCAACTCATCCCTGCGACTAGGTCGAGACAGCTACTCGTTACTCCAATTTACATTAACAGGTGCATTCGGATAGTATAAAAACGACATTGTCGCAAAACATGTGCATTTGTTCAGGTGTTTTGGAGCGACGCGCAACTGTCAAAATTAAGCAGTCAGAAGGGCAGATTCGCACGCTACCAAACCCCCTTTAAAAAGCGATAAACAAGCTAGAAACTTGAAGTGAACAAAAATATAACAAAGTGCAAGGCGCTAAAATACGTAACAAAAAATATAACTCAGTCGGCCCACACCTCTATAAATCCCCGAAATGCCACCCAACCCGCAATCTGACCCTATAAATACCAGCCGTAAATTAGACGAAAAATGCCATAAAACTTAATTTACGCGCCCTGGGAAAGACGGAAACCCGGAACGATCAAATTACTCTACGCAGCAAAAACGGCGCAAGCACCCCCGCAAAAACGCGTCAACCCGGAGCTCCGTGTCCGCGAAATGGAATTCATACTATTTTCGGGTTCCGGGCCGTCACTTCATTTTCGGGTAGGGGCTGCTAGGTGGTTAGAGAATTCTTGGAAGTAGTGTGCGAGTACATTGGAAAGGTCGAGTTTTGTCATCGGGACATTTTTCAGGCCGTTTTATGGCGTTTTATCGTTTCACCCCCCCGATTCCCAGTCACCTGATCGAAAAATCGCCTGATCGAAAATCGCCTGATCGAAAATCGTCTGATCGAAAAGTCGTCTGATCGAAAATCTCCTGATCGAAAATCGTCTGATCGAAAAGTCGCCTGATCGAAAAATCGCCTGATCGAAAATCGCCTGATCGAAAATCGTCTGATCGAAAAGTCGTCTGATCGAAAAACGTCTGATCGAAAAGTCGCCTGATCGAAAATCGCAAAGCAAAGCAAATCCTTATCAAAGTTGTAGCATATTTTCTGCTGCTCGTCGAGCGTCGTCGGTCGCGTTTCTCGGGGCATGCGCGTATTCTCGGAGCTATCTCAGTTTGACCCGGGTTTTGAGCTCGAACTTCGGAAGGTAGTTGAGGAATTTAAGAATTTTTTAAAATGAATTAAGAATTTAAAAAGGACGGGTGCTTACAGCCAAAGTGTTGGTTGAGTGCGTTGTTGGTGCCTAAGCCTAGCCTAAGTCTGCCTAACCACGAAGCATGGTATGACAAATTACTTCCAGGTGCTGGGGCAGGAAAAATTTTGTTTCACCTGGCTTGGTCCTTCAGCCCCGATAATTTTCGATCAGGCGATTTTTGATCAGGCGATTTTCGATCAGACGATTTTCGATCAGGCGATTTTTCGATCAGGCGATTTTCGATCAGACGATTTTCGATCAGGCGACTTTTCGATCAGGCGACTTTTCGATCAGACGATTTTCGATCAGGCGATTTTCGATCAGGCGATTTTTCGATCAGGCGATTTTCGATCAGGCGATTTTCGATCAGGTGTTTTTCGATCAGACGACTGCCAACCGGTGAAACCCTTGGTTTCTTCCACCCCCATACACGCGAACGTGTGAAACGAGAAAGTGTATAGGTCAGAAGCGGGTCGAAATGTAACCAGATAGAAAAATGCTGGAGCGGAACTGGGATAAAAGTGAGACAATGCGGCTAAAAATGGTCATGGACAAACTATCTTGATCGCTAGAATTTGGTCAGGATCAACATTCTGTCAAGGTTTCTTTAAAGGGACCGGCAAGGCAAAAGTGTGATGTTTAGGCTATGGGTTCTTTAGGAGCTAGACTGCATTGGATTGTGCGTGCGACAGCGCGGCGCACCTGGCCGCAATACCCAACGCACGGCCCTGCGAAAGGCAACTCTCGGCCGTGATCGAACCAGTGACATGCTTATTGTAAGCACATTGTTCCCGCGACACGCAACGCTCACGACCGCAGCACGCAACGCCTCTCACCTGAGCCACGCAGCTCTCCCGACCGCAACATGCAAAGCTGACACCCGCGACACGCAACGCACCCGAACACAACATGCAACGCTGGCGCCCGTTACACGTAAGGCCGCTCCACGGGCCGGTCGCTTCGTATAATTACTAGACCGTACTTCGTCTAGAGTAAGCCATTACCTCATGGAAAGGCAACGCGCGTGGCGTTTCCCGGTTCAGTAGCGTGCGTGTCGCGGGGCGGGAGCGTCGCGGGTGGCTCGGCGCGGGCTTGGCCTGTCGCGCGCGGTCAAATGCATAAGTAAACCGCAGCTAATAAATGTGTCGCTTGCCTTTGCCTTTAGCCAGTCAGAATCAAGTTGGGGATCACACCTCTAACGCTTCCTAGGTGTCGACAGGTAGGCGCCACAACAAAACACACGAAAAAACGCAATAGCTGTTAGATGAAAGCTTCTTGACTTCAGTTGAGGCTTTCGACAAATAGCTGGCGTAAGGTCTCAAGCCTAGCGCTTCCGATCGCCCGTAATACGCGACCAGACTATAGTCAGATATTGGCCCCAAGATGTGCCCTAACGAATTCTTGGTCTCTGGTGATTTCCCACATTAATGGCACTAATAACCCGAGGAATCAATTAAGAAACGGAAAAACGCATGGAGCTGCCATGCTTGACCTAGACAATCTTTGGATGGACCGTCGCTGGAAAATGTGTGAACGCTCATCACGACTGCTTTTAAATTCTCCCGGCCACACACACGCATACACACTATTCCTTCGGCCCCATTCATTGCAGGGTATTTATCGGCCCACCGCAAAATATAGTTTGTCGCGGATCTCACGGGTCAGGAAAGACAAAGGAAAAACGTGGAAAAGCAATGAGAAATGAGAACAAGACAACAAGCTGCAAAAGCGGATGTAAAAAGCAAAAGTGGAATTTGTTTAAAGGCAAAACAAATTCCATCACCAGTCCCCTTAAAAAGGGCTGGAGGCTCCTATTAATCATTAAGCCGCAATATGCATTACGGTAAGACGTTAAATTCCGGTAGCTACAGTAAAAAAAACTCACGTTCAGCGCTATTTCTGTACCGCTCAAAAATCCAGGACACGTTCAGAATCATTCTCCAAATCCCCGCCGTCAAAGACCAAAACCGTAGGCGGGCGGCTGACAGCTGTTTCTGCTCTTTTTACCTCCTCACAAAAACCCTAGAATCAGATTAATTGCCCCAAATCCAAATCCGAGGGGTTTCCCTCGATCTGGAAAATACGTGTGTATTTTTCGGTTGGTTTTGTGCTGTCTCGCGACTAATCCGGGATTAATTTTTTTGATGCTAATTAAAAACACATCAAATCAGACATATAACTGGTGCGGGAATTTGAAAAACAGAATATAAAACGTAAGGAAAGATACATAAAAATATGCAAATCATGGAAAAATAAACGCGAGATTACTATGTACACCCTATCACATCGAGCTGTGTTACTTAAAATTAATGGTATAAGAATAAAGAAACAAGTAGAAACTTGAATATTTAATTTTCTAATTCTTAATTCGGATATACTTTTAATTCTTAATTTGCGTTATAATACACAACTTTACCGTAAGTAAATGTCGAGATTTTTCCCGCTAAAATTCGTCTATATCACAGTGACTGTTGGTGATGTGTTTTTTTGCAAAACAAGTAATAGAAAACATAAAAAGATAATAAAAAAAGCCATAAAATTTGCATACAATTTTTTACAAATACTGATGGAAAGAGGATGGACTTTCAGCCGGCAGGGATCCGACCCTTAACTCCAGGATCCCGTCACCGGTCGGTGGATTTGGACGCGGGTGGGCGGTCGACTGAAAATTTGCATAACCGCAGGTTTTTTAAATTTCTGGTTTTCTTATATTTAACAACTAATGCTCATTTTTATTTTGCTGTCTTGCCAATAAAATTTATATTTCTGGTTTTTTACGCAATTCGACGTCCCTATTCCTTTTTATTATCCTCGTTTTTTACGTTCAATTATATGATAGTTACGAAACGGTACTCTTGCTTAAAAAATCCGAAAATTATTGATTAAATTAAATTATTAATTAAATTAATTTTGATTTAAGCGGGCTATTAATTCCGGATGACGGGATTTTAATAATTGTAAGTGTAAGTGGGAGCCAAATGGTATGCAAATTCCGGAAAATAACTTTCTAAGTCAACAGGATTAGATACAAAAACTCAGCGCACGTCTAAATCCCTTTATTAAGAGCACGTGCAAATTGCAAAACGGCCTCGAGACATCCCCAATTCAGACTTAAGGAAATTAAGGGGATGAATAGCACAGCTGACCAATTCAGTCTCTCTCTCTGGCTCTCTCTCTCTCCCTCTCTCTCTTCTTTTCTCCTAAGCTAGTCCGGCTGGTCCTAGAACCATAGCCACGAGTCACTAGTATGAATAAAGAACTAACGGCCCGGGTCTGCCCATCCAGATGAATGAGAGGCCCAGACCCGAGCAACTAGCAACACGGAACCCGCAATGTTTTTACGTTTTCCGGGTCCGGGTTGATGTCACAAAAAGATAGATGGGCTAGGTTATTTTGGGAAATGACTTTTTGCTCGGAGCTAGCTGGGTCTCGGGCCATTGCGATTGAAATTTATAGTTAAGGTCAGGGGGCGATCAGATTTCAGGCGAGTCACATTACGGATTCGCGACCCGGAAATCTGGCCTTTGCTTGAGCTGGTCGGGAAGGCGCTAGCAGAACGCTAGACTTAAACCAACGAGCTCTTCAAATTCTAGTAAGAGAGAGAGAGAGAGAGAGAGAGAGAGAGAGAGAGAAAAGAAACACAGAAAAAAATGTCCTTGAAAAACTACAGGCTACAGGCGGCAAGCGCGAGCATATTTTTTCGAAAATCAAGCAGCTCCAGGCGCAAATGCACAAATCACAGTTACGCAAGCAGATCTTGCCCACGGATAACAAAAACGGAGCCCGTCAGGAGCCGAACCCACACCGCGGCAACGTAGCAACCACACTACCGTACCCCTCAGACTTCTGAAAACCGCTGTCTAGCTAAACCACGGACTCTGAAGTGCTTCTCGGAAAGGCCAGACAGTTAGTTGGTCCGTCGGGAAAATTGCAAAAACGCAAACGACGACCCGAATGGGTTGACCTTTTAGGTGGCTAGGGGGCAGAAATTGGATTTTCAGAATCACCCCTTGAAAATAGGCCATCAGTTTCGCCCTTGAAAACGAAAAATAATTACGAAAATTGTCATATTCCATGAGTTGGGGGGAGGCGGCTAAAAGGGGGGGATGTGCGCTGCTCAAAAAAAGTTAATTATTTCTGTGCTGCCGGGCGGGCTTTTCGGGGAGGTTGGGAGGAATGAAAAAGTGGATGATGATGTGATGAGTATTCTGGAGAGTAGATGAAAGCCAAAAACTATGGTCTGACGAGGGGAGCCAGGGGGATTTCCCGGAACACACAAATTACACACACCCTGATCGGCTAATGAAGAAAAACGGGGCTGAGGCTAGCTGTTTTTTTTTGGAGGGGCGCCTAGACTTTCCAGGTAGTAATTAGCGAGCAAATGGCTTTAGGAAAGGGCTTAAGGGTTTTTGCTAGGATTAAAGGGGCTGGGAAACAGGAAGTCTGGACCTGGGAAAGTAGGTAAACCCGCTTCCCGCTAAGAACCTATGTGTGTGTGCTTTTAGGATAGCCATAATTTATACCAGATTTTTGCAATTTTGGATTGTTTCTGATTGTTGAAACTTTCAAAGAACGTGGAAGCCAAGAATCCATAGTTTTCCCACTATGGTAATAGGGTAATCGAAATGCAGGACCCAGAATCCGTGGTCAGAAATTGCATGGTTGGGAAGCGAGAACTTCGATTTTTAAAGGTACACCAAAGTCTCGTTGGTTTGGTTACCGGCCGGTAACCGTCCGAGGGATAGCAAACAGGGTTACGGTAGGCGCTCGCCGCGGAGCAAAACCGAACCCGCGCCACTGGCCTGGGGCAGGCGCTTTGGACCACTAGGCCATGGGACAGATCGGAGAGGGGAGAGGGGAGAGGGGCTATGAAGGGTTGGGGCCGCGCGCGGGAGAGACCCCAAATTCCTGGCCCCTGCGAAAATTTTTGAACGAGATTTTAGTGTACCTTTAAAGGTATTGGCAAGTCATGGTCCACGAGTTTACCAGGTCCAGCACGCGACATGCAACAATCTCACAACTCCGAATCCATTAAGTAATGTATTCAACGACGCGTTTCGAGGCTTCTGTACGATCTGTTTGAGCCGTAGCCAAAAAAGGTGGAAAGAAAGTGAAGAGTTCGAGATTTCCGTTTGCTGGCTGTGACCCGCGGCACTCAAGACGCAACCACGTGCGTAGCGTGCCGCGGGCCCAGCAGGGTCCACAGTATAGCCATTGCGGAGAAAAGCCAGGGAACCTTCCGGCGCGGCATGATATCAAAATTTCACGAACCTTTTAAGGTTTGACAGCCGTCCCCCTCTGGAAAACATCACCCTTCGGCGCCTAGCTTAAGGTGGATTACATCGTTCTCTTAATTTTATCCATTGATGCGCCCCTGCTACTTTGCAAATTTGCAGCAGGCAAACGCCACAAACTCCACAAAGGCACCAAAGTTCTCTTCACGGGCGTGGTTTTGTTTTCCACCCTCACTGGGCGGTTATTCCTAATGACCAAAGAAGCGGAAGTGGCTTCGTTTTTTTGGGGTTAATGACGGGTATCTATTTAGGGCACAAACAAGCGAGAGGGGACGGACGGATTAGGTAGGTTAGTGACGAAAAGCACGGATGAAGTTTCAGTAAAAGCACCAAGTAAATAACGTCTAAACTCTAGGTACCGTATCCTCCCGAAAACTAAAACGTGGCCCAAACACCGAGGGCTATTTATTGGGGTAGATCTTCGAAAGGTCGTCGGATTATCCCGCTGCGTAGTTTATTCCAGATTACCCATGTCCAAAAGAGCTGATCACCCCACCATCCCTGGCCATTAACAAAAATATCTAGGACTTCTCATGGTCTAGTAGGTTGATCTGTGAAGATTGCAGCGGGGGGGGGGGTATTTATTTGGGCAAATAAGTTCAATAATACCATGACGAGGGGCTAGAAGATTTTTGGGGGTCAGAATGATGGGATTTGGTCTAACAGAAGTACATAGGATTTTTGGGGGGCCAGTAATAAGTTTGCAGGGGCTTCACTGTGTTGTTTGTTTTGTCAAGAGCACCGTTTCGTAGCAGAAGGTCTGTTCAAATTGTTCCAAAAACTAGTAGAACTTTCGAAGGGGCCGGCAAGTCCGAGCGAAACCTTTCAGTTTCAAGATTTCGCCACGGCAGGAAGCGCAGCACGCAACGCAACGAAGCGCCTGTGATTCCATTGCGTAACTGATTTGACCTCGTAGAGCGGTGAATCGATAGATGCGTCAAGTTTTGCGTTGCGTGCCACGTTGCGTAGTGCCTAGTCAAGAGTGAAAGGGATTCGATAGCCAAAAAATCCATGACTGCCCCTTTGGAGCGCTTTTATGTACCGAGTACCGTTTCACCGCTATAAACGCTGAGACAAGTTCAAAAATTGGATAAACTAAATTAAACTAGGGATACTAAGATAATCTTCGTAATTTATTTCGTCCACAGTAGCGTTTAAAAGCCTACAAAACTTATAAATTGCTAAAAACTTTCCGAAAAAATGTTGAATCGAAAACGTTAAAAAGAAGATTGATTAAAAGGCCATCCGCGAGTCACCCGAACAGTCCCCAAGATGGCTTGTCACAGTTTTTGAGACCCCGTTTTTTCGATGTCATGTGAAAGGGCATGGTCGAATTAGTGGGGCTGCATGGTTTTGAATGTTTAAAAAGTTCATTTTTGATGTTTAAATGGCCGTTAAAGTTGACTGCCACCAAAAACTATCTTGAAAACTACCCTACCAAATTTGCTGCAAATTTGTGACAATACCTAATTTAAGGCGGTGATCATTTTTCTAATACATTTCAAAGCATGAAAATAGCCGGAACATTGGAATCTCGCGTACTCAAATGAGTTTTTCAAGAATTACTATTTAATAGGAAGTCGTCGCCACTCTAGAAACACACTGAAAAGATGCGCAATTAAATTTTACATCGAAAGATGTGTTTTTTAACTTGGCGACAGCTTCCTATTGAATCGAAAAAATGACATTTCTAAAATTAGCAAAAACAGCTCAAAAACATAGATAGCTTTGTTTTTTTCGCAACCGGAGGCATGCAATCGGATATTGAGGCGAAGTC